>JASANB010007917.1:0-16692 GCA_030248155.1 Sabatieria punctata
TCTTAAGAGTCAGTCTCGATTGGATCGAGCATTCAGCCTTTGCTCCATTCAGACCACAAATTTGAAAGTCTGGAACCCAGTAAGCATACATGGGCCGGAAAAATCCGGAGGGGGGTGGGGGGTTGAGACCTCGGGGGGGGGGGGGGGGGTCCCCCCGAAAAAAGGCCAGAAAACGCCTATTTTGCCTTAAATAAGCGAAAATTTCCTCCCTCCGGGAGGGGGGGTGGGTGGGGGAGGGGGGTATGGCCGACCGAGGGGGAGGGGTATACGCCCCTTACCCCCCCGGCCCATGTATGCCAGTAAGTTGGCAGTTATCGGCATACATGTAAAAGCTCCGGGCCGACCTGGGGGAGGGGAGTTTCCTCAGGTGCTGGTCGACGGGGTTTCGCCCAGACTTTGGGGTCTCAAATTTTAAAAAGCTCCAAAACGCATGGAAATGCGTTTTTAGCACGTTTTTCTAAGTAAGGACGCAAAAATCACTATTTTAAGCTGCCAAATAGCGTTTTAGAGCTAAAAACAAGCAAAAAATGACAAAAAGGGCTTCCAAAAACACCGATTTCTCTTAAATATCAGCAGTGGAAACGCCAAATTCGGTTTTCAAAAGCTTTTTAAGCGAATTTAGGCTAAAAATTAGTCATTTCTGAGCCAGTTTGTTAGTACTGGAGCCACTACTAGTACTTGTATTTTTGGGTCGGGGTGAGAAGGGGGTTGGCCTTTTCAGCTAGGCGGTAACCCCAAACCCCTAGTACATGTATGGTTATCAGTTATCCTTCAGCTGCAGAGGATGAGTGGATTTGAAGCCCCAGTATGTACACCCTCCTGAAAATCGGTTTCCTTAACTAACTATGGGACCAAAACTTTCAGATCGAATCTCTAGCTCATACATGTAACAGGTCATCCGCCGATGGGGGAGGGGGTTGGGGGGGTCTGAGCCAAAATTTTGGGAAGGGGGTCGGGCACTAAAAAACGCTCAAAAATCGAAAAAATCGCAGTTTCTGGACTAAAAATCGCCAAAAATCGTTAATTTGGGCTGAAATACAGCTAAAAAGTGCTGGTTTGCGGGCGATTTTGAGAATTATTGTGTCTGAAATTGCAAAAAAATGGAAAAATTTGCTCAAAAAATTACTTGCCAGAAAAATCGGAGGGGGGGTCGGCGAAATCGTCTCGGGGGGGGGCCCCGTCCGTGGGGTCTGGCATAAGTCGGGTGGGGGGCAGACCCCCCTGTTACATGTATGCTCTAGCTCAATAATCTGATGTTAGATCTGAAAATTTCTACTTTTAGAGTACTTTGGGACTACTTCCGAAATTTTACGACAAAAAGTTCTTCAACCTCCTTTGGACGGCCATAACTCGGCTTGAATCCCCCTACAGGAACTTTTTTATTTAATTTATTTTGTAGCGCTATTTGTAAGCTTCATTTTGGTATAGAACATGTTGATTTTAGACATGCCGATGGAGTGAAATTTGGAATATTTCATTCGAATTTGAAAAATTGTCTCTGCATTGGCCACGTCAGTAGCAGCTTATTTTATACCAAAAATGAAGCTTATAAATAGCGCTACAAAATAATAAAATAAAAAAGTTCTTGTAGCGGATTCCAACCGAGTTATGGCCGTCCGAAGGAGGTCGAAGAAAATTTTTTCTTGACATTCTAAGTTGCCTAATATTTCGAAAGTAGTCCGAAAGTACTCTAAAAGTTGAAATTTTTAGATCTAAAATCTGATTATTAAATTAGAAATTGGATCTGAAAGTTTTGGTCCCCTAATTAAGACGACTGATTTCTCGTAGGCGAGGCTGTATATCAACACAACTGCCTTCTAATCCTCTGCCGCTGAAAGATAACTCTTAAGTTCTCTCGCTAGGCTGAAGTTTAAATTTTTGAGTCTGAATACCAGGGCTGTTTGCTTTCCGGAAAAAAACTCAAGCCGGTTTTTTTCGGTTTTTTTTTCAGTTTTTTTTCGGCTTTTTCCAAAAGGTTATTTTCCGAGATGACAGCAAAAAAATTTTAACAATCGCTTTTTGTTGCAGAATTCAACGAAATAGCGTGAGTCTTATCACAAAATGCACTAATTTCATCTTTTAGAGTAGTAATTTGATTTTAAAACACCAAAAATACAATAGTAAAAGTTGCCTGAAAATGGTACCAATATTTTTTGCGAAAAACAGCTAAGTCATGCCATGGAAATGCTTGTAAGGCGTCTATTAACGTAAATTCAAAGCATTTGAAGCGAATTTAACCAGTTATTGTGCCTATTTCCTTTAAAAACTTGCTTGAGTTTTTTTCCGCATTTTAGTTTTTTCCGAGTCCGTCGGAAAAATAAAAACCGGTTTTTTTTCGGAAAAAAACGAAAAAAACCGAGGAAAAAAACCGACCCAACGGCCCTGCTGAATACCGAGACTCGATCGTTTCAGAGACTGACTCTCATACATGTAACAGGTCATCCGCCGAAGGGGGAGTGGGTTGGGGGGTCTGGCGCCGGCCGGGGGGAGTCTGAGCCAAAATTTTTGGGAGGGGGTAGGGCACTAAAAAACGCTCAAAAATCGAAAAAATCGCCAAAAATCGCTAATTTGGATTAGGTGTAAATGAGCTCAGAATAGCTTATTTTAACGTATTTTAATGAAAAACAAGCCAAAAAGCCTTGATTTTAGCCAAAAATCGGACTTTTTGGCTTACCACCCCCTCAGGCGCTCCTACCCCCTCCTCAGCCCCCCAGGAATTGAAATTTCTACCCCCCCTCAGCCGAAATGCTAGCCCATGTCTGGGTAGGGGGGCATACTGGGGGTCTGGCTGGCCTGAGTCGGAAGGCCGACCCCCCAGACCCCCTGTTACATGTATGCTGACTCTTAACTTCAAATTTCTCTATTTTGAATCCAAGTACCAAATCTAAATTCTAATAATGGACGAATGAACTGGTCCAAAAAAAGTTAGTCGGGCCATTGCCCCACCTGCCCCCAGACTACCCTAACCTTAAGAATTAGTTTCAAGTTTAAGTTCACAGGCTTAGGCTTAGAGAAGAGCAAGTTTAAAAATGACACTCTGCGCAGGGTGGGGGAATAGGCCGAGAATGCCTATTAGATGTGGTTTGTTCTAGTGGCTATTTGGGTCCGGGCGGATTGGCCGAAAATGGAAGCAACGTCAATTGTACTGGAGGTGCTGCCGCTTATATTGACCGGTTGGTTTTAGGGAGTTCGCACATTTACCAGAGACCGACTGCCGCTGTAAGCTGCTCTGCATTAAATGCATGTCTATAATTATAATAATAATATTGTTGTTTCTTCAGCGTCTGTACGGAGACCTCTTACCCTATGACCCGGAAGGCATTTTAGGTTCACTCATGTCTATTTTGGCCGTTTTCTTTGGACTGCAGGTCAGTTGCCGCTTTTTTGACTGTATTTTTGCAAAGCAGTTTAAATTTCTTTACGCAGTCAGATATTTCTCATTACAATCGCTTAGTTTTTTGGCAAGCAATTGTTTACTTCCCTTCTTGAAAGATTGATGTAACGTTTATTAAGATAGCCTGCTTAGTTCCTGAGATATTTGTCCTCAAAGTCAAAACAGAGATTTTGACAATGAACAAGAGTGATAAAGAACAACCCAGCAGATTTTTTACTTTTGCAACCTTGAATCTGAACCGATTTGATTGAACCCTTTTTTGAATGAAAGACTGATAAATTCTACAAAGATTGGTGCAATTTTTACTGAGATTCACAGTTTAGTTCTTGAGATATTTGCCTTCTAAGTCGAAACAGATTTTGGCAAAGAACAAGAGCGATTCCGTTGCATTTCATAATAAAGCAGATTCCTACTGCTGGGGCTAATGATACTTTAGTGTTGAAGTAAACCGAGTTTCTGTGTCACCTGTAAAGCCTCCAAGAGCCCTTAGCAGTAGCAGGAATCCGATTTATTACGAAGTGCAGTGGAATAATAGAAAATCGCTCTTGTTCACTGCCAAAATCACTGTTTTGAATTTGAGAGCCAATATCTCAGGAACTAAGCAAAGTACATTAATGAAAATTTCAGCAATCTTTTAAGAATTTATTTATCTTTCATTTAAAAAAGGATTTATTCAAATCGGTTGAGATTTGCGGTTGCTACAGCAAAAAATCTGCTGGGTTGTTTTTTTTGGCACACCCTGTATATAAATATAATATACAATAACAGCATACATGTAACAGGGGCGCCTGGGGTCTACCCCCACCCGACTTAGGCCATCAGACCCCCCTGATGTAACCCCCGAGACGATTTTTCCGACCCCCCCTCAAATTTTCTGTCAATTAATTTTTTGATCAAATTTTTGCGATTTTTACAATTTCAAACAAAAAAATGCCAAAATCAGCTGCAAAGCAGGACTTTTAGCTGTATTTCAGCCTAAATTAGTGAAATTTTAGCCAAAAATTCGATTTTTTATTCTTGAGCGCTTTTTAGTGCCCACACCCTTCCAAACTTTGGACTCAGATCCCCCAGGCCGTTCCAGACCCCCTCCCCCTTCGGCGGATGACCTGATGATGACGGACATATATGATTAGCAGTGCAGTTCTATCAATTGCATGCCTATTGTAAGCCTAAAAAGGTTTTGTTTGAAGGGCAGCAGCCACTCTGTGAGCTATGCTGCAGGTGGAATGTCGACTCTCAGGCTGCAACACAGTCTTTTAATTAAAGAATCAGCTTTTGTATTTAAACTCGCTTCTGATGCGTCCTTGCATCGGCTAAACTGCTAAGCATAAAAACATTTTCGGAATGAAAATTAAAAAATAAACCGAAATTTTTAGGTCTTCAAACAATTTTCTTTTTATTTCTACTCTACCTGTTAAGGTCGTAAAATCTAGCCGTAATTTAGGCCAGATTTCGACCGATACCTAAAGCTATAATCAGTAATTTAGTTGTTATTTGGCATATCGGTAGAAAGCTCCTGGTATTGTGTTAGCGAATCCCACCTTTTACAGTTTGGCACTTAACGCCGTTTATGGTACTGGCACTATACATGGTGCCAATCAGTGGCGTATCCAGGATTTTGGAAAGGGGGTGTAAAATTTTGAAAGTGCCTGGGTAAGAAAATTTAGCAAAATTAGCCTTCAAAAACGCGTTTAAAACGCATTCCGAGCTTAAAATTAACAGAAATTACAAGTTTTAGCAGTTTAATGGCCTGGTTGGGCTTCCGCCCGACCAGGGCGAGAAAATTTTGAAAATTTGGCCTTCAAAAACGCATTTGGAAGGCATTCTGAGCACAAAATAGACAGTTTTAGTACATAATTCATTACCTTCTTATATTTTTGACAGACTTTTTCTTCCTACCTCCACCGCAAAGGGGGTGTACACACCCTACACCCCCTGGATACGCCACTGGTGCCAATGCCAAGCAAGGTAGAGGTACTATGTAATGGTGTCAGTACCATAAACGGTGTTAAGTGGCAGATTGTTAGTTTTGTGTTTATTCAGGCAGGTCAGGTGGTGTTGCTCTACGACTGTTGGAAGCAGAGAATGTCCCGATTCGCTGTCTGGTCGCTTTTCTTCGGTCTGTTGGCCGCTCTTCTCTGCGCCTTTTCGCAGAACGACGGCCCTATTCCAATCAACAAAAACTTGTGGTACTTATTGCTGCTTGTTTTTCTGTGTTTAGAGTCGGCTTTTACAGGTCGCTTTCATTCGTCTGTTCGTTGTCGTGTTTGGCAAACCTTCTAATCATAATCTTTTACTTCCTAACCGACGTCAAAAACTGGTGGGCCGGCGAGCCGTTTTATTTTGTCGGTAAGTTTAGTAAGCGGTGTGTAAAGGCCGGTTTAGAGTTGTTCTTCTCTATTTTAGGCATGAACTCCATTGCCATGTACATGTTGCACGAAGTGTTCTCCGGTCAGTTGTTCGTGGGCGGCTGGAAGACGAACACCCACGGCGAACAGTTGCTGGCAAACCTGTGGGGAACCACATTCTGGGTGCTGGTTGCCTATTACATGCATTATATCGAGTTCTATGTTACCATTTAGTTAAACCGTTATTGTCTGTCTGTAAGTGTGTTACTAATTAGGGGCCGTCCATAAACTACTATTCAAAATTTTGAACCCCCACCCCCTTCCCGACGTTTTCAGAACAACCCCCCTAAAAAACTACAGGGTGTCTCAAAAAAAATGATCACATTTCTTTTTACTGCCATTTCCGCAAATGTTGACCAAATAGGCTGAAATTTGGACTACAGGTGCCAAAATTCGGGGAATTTTACGTGTTGAAGTTTGGTGCACTAGGCTTGACTCATTCCCGAGAAATTTCAAAAAAAGTGAAATTTGTTAAATCAATAGTGAAAGCCGGTCACCGAAAAAATGATCACATTTCTTTTCACTGCCATTTCCGTAAATTTTGACCAAATAGGCTGAAATTTGTTTTATAGGTGCCAAAATTCGGGGAATTTTATGTGTTAAAGTTTGGTGCAGTAGGCTTGACTTATTCTCGAGAAATTTCAAAAAAAGTGAAATTTGGTAATTTTAATAGCGAAAGCCGGTCACCGAAAAACGTTACATTACATTATCGCCTAAACTCTAACGATAGCGTTGGAGTTCATGCGTCAACTTTTTACACACGAATTACCCTGAACTTCTGCGTTTACACTCCAAATTTCATCCAATTCCGACAAAAATTGGAAAAGATACAGGAAAAGGAAATGTTTCCATTTTTCGTGACCGGCTTTCACTATTGAAATTACCAAATTTCACTTTTTTTAAATTTCTCGTGAGTAAGTCAAGCCTAGTGCACCAAACTTTAACACATAAAATTCCCCGAATTGTGCCACCTATGGTACAAATTTCAGCCTAATTGGTCAAAATTTGCGGAAATGGCAGTAAAAAGAAATGTGATCATTTTTTCGGTGACCGGCTTTCACTATTGAAATTACCAAATTTCACTTTTTTTGAAATTTCTCGGGAATGAGTCAAGTCTAGTGCACCAAACTTTAACACATAAAATTCCCCGAATTTTGGCACCCATGGTCCAAATTTCAGCCTATTTGGTCAAAATTTGCGGAAATGGCAGTAAAAAGAAATGTGATCATTTTTTTTGAGACACCCTGTACAACGTTTTTGGCTGACTGACCCCTTGACCTTATTCGTAGTACTGCAAACTACATAGGCGATTATGACGTCATCAAGACTACAATACAATTTTAACTAAGACTACATATTATTTTGGCTTACTACAAATTGACTACAAACTACTTTTTCATAATTTGCTAATTTGTAGTAATTTTTCTTGGAAATTTTCCGATTGTTTAATATAATTTTATATAAATTGAGTCCCCAATCGGCCTTTGAGCTGTCTTGAGCGTATGATAAGCTTACCAAATACCAAAAAAAGAAGCTAGTTTTATGTGAAGTGTTAGAAAGATACTTTTTTTTCCAATTTTGCCGCTTTTTTACCCCTATAAATTTTCAAAGAAAGGTGACCATATGATATATTATATTTTGTACATTCGTTCGTGTTTTTTCTTGTCTTAGTTTTAAAAAAATAGCTCATTCTGTTTGTTTGAAAAATACCAAATGTTCAGCATTGGAATTCTATTAAACATTGAATTCCGTCTGTTTGTTTCCAGAAGTATCTATTAGAAAAGGTGATTTTTTGTTGGCCGGCACAGTTGGTGTAGTGGTTTAGGCCACATGGCCACTGTGCGCGACGTCGTGCGCTCATCCACTCGGCGGGGCAAGTTTCTTGCCGCAGAGTTGGTCGTCGGCACAACGCTCCACCCAGGCCACCGAAAACTGGTTACAGCGAGTAGGTAAAATGGGAACCAACTGGATCTGCCGTTGCGCCGAAAGCCGCTCCAAAAGCATGCCGCGTTGGAAGGAAGATCAACGACGTCAGGAGCCGTCTGAGAAACCAGCAATAAGGCCAATTCCGGTTTAGTGCTAGTGGCCGGGCGGCCGTTGGGAGCTGTCGGCACCATGACGTCACCACGCCAGGCACTCTCGTAGTACCTGGCGCCCAACAGCATGGCTTGAGTGGCTTGGCAGTGAAAGAAGGGCAAACGTCCGAGATGACGATATCAGGGGTCACGAAATGGACCGTGCAGGTCTGATCGTAGGGCTCTACATCGTACGGCCCCCGCCAGATCGGATCGGATGGGATCGGACTGATTGTTGAATTGGCAAAAAATTGCAGTATACGTAATTATCGAAAGCTGAATTTGACAACTACACTACAAACTAAGACTACAAATTGAAATTCTCTGAGGAAATAGGTGTAGTCGTATCTCTACTCTGTACCGGAGTTTTCTACTTAGTATCCCAGGGGATATAACACGGGAAATCACGTTTCTCTGAGAAAACATTGCCGCCAGTTGATATCCCAGGGATATTAACTGGACAAAGCCATGGGATCTTAACTGGAAACGGCATGGGATATTAACCGGAATAATGTTTTATCGTACATACAGTTTGCATGTGTAAAGAAAATTATTAAAAATTTGACATAAACATTGCCGCCAACTAATTAGGGCCCGACCGGATACAAATTTCTACCGGATCCGGATCCGGATATGCTCATATCCGGCCGGATCCGGATCCGGATATGCCGGATATCATTGATCAACTTAAAATTTTTTAGAATGCAATAAACGACATATATACTACATTCTTTGTTCTATAACAGCTGATTCAAAACAACATCTAATAATTGTAGTTCAAAGAACGCAAGTTATACTTGTTAAACAACAACATTTCTACATTTTCGGGCTTCAGAGAGGAGCGATCGCCTTCCAAAATCGTGCCTGCAGTCTAAATGTTCGCTCGCTAGTAGACCTAATTCGTAGTACTACAAACTACAAACTACATATTTTCGGCGATTATGACGTCATCAAGACTACAAATTAACTAAGACTACATATTATTTTGGCTAACTACAAATTGACTACAAACTACTTTTTCATAATTTGCGAATTTATAGTCAATTTGTAGTCATTTTTCTTGGAATTTTCCGATTTTTTAATGTAATCTTATAATTAATGATTTTTTAATGTAATCTTAATTGAGTCCCCAATCGGCCTCTGAGCTGTCTTGAGCTTTTGATAAGCTAACCAAATACCAAGAACGAAGATATTTATTATGTAAACTGTTAGAAAGATCGTTATTCCAATTTTCCCGCTTTTTTACCCATATAAATTTTCAAAGAAAGGTGACCAAACCACATGATTGATTTTTGCACATTCGTTCGTGTTTTTTCTTGTCTTAGTTTTCAAAAAAGATCTCATTGTATTTTTAAAAAATACCAAATGTTCAGCATTGGAATTCTATTAAACATTGAATTATGTCTGTTTCTTTCCAGAAATGCCCATTAGAAAAGGCGATTTTTTCACAGAAAAACCAATTAACAGACTTCCGGTTATTATTTTTGCAAGCCATTCCCATGACTGATTGTTCATTTGGCAAACATTTGCAGTAATATAAAATTTGTGACGTTTGGTAACCTGACTACAAATTGACTACAAACTAAAACTACATATTTTTGAACCTGAATTTGACAACTACAAACTAAGACTACAAATTATTTTCGCGAAATTTTTTAACTACACACTAAGACTACAAATTGAAATTCTCTGAGGAAATAGGTCTACTCGCTAGCTACCGTACCGATAGGAGCACTCAAATACTTCCTGGCAAGCTGAAAAACTGTTTTTAGAACCATACAACTGCCGCAAATTTCTGACCTGGTCAATCCTGGACGGTCGAATGCAATATTTATGTTCAAATACGTAAAAAATCACGTTTTCTCATCTGTGACTGATATCCGGCATATCCGGCAGGTAATATCCGGATCCGGTACCGGATCCGGATATGGCCATATCCGGCCGGATCCGGATCCGGATCCGGATATCCGGTCGGGCCCTACAACTAATATCCTATGGGATATAAAGCGGAACAAGGGTCCATGTAATATCCCAGTGGGTTATTAAGTGGGGTGGGATACTAAGTGGAAATCTCCGGTACCACTCCTTGACCTGTCGTGGCCAGAGTTTTTGCCATGCGTCGCAACAACAAACAATAAGACCGAGTTTCGGTCACCGACAGCAGAAGGGGAGGATTGATAAATTAACGGCGGCTTCCGGACCTTCTGTCTCTTCCTGCTCTATAGCCGTTTGCTACTCCTAACCTGGAATGACAACAACAACAACAATAAAGTGCTAAAAATGTGCCAAAGTCGATGACGCCATCTTGACGGCCCCGAATTCTTGTCTAAATTCTGCAAACTTACATCAAAATTGAGTAATTAACATGCATTTTGCGAGAAAGTCAGCTTTGGTTGCGAAGAGACGGGGCAAGCAGGGTCATCTCACGGATCTGGCTGATATTAATATCTGTTAAAATAGAGCACAGTCGAAGACCAACGGTGCATGCCCGGCCACCAGCAACCCCCTGGAACCGGAGCTACACCCCTCAAAGTTGGGTCGGCAGCAATTTTCGGGCTCATTTTCACATGTCTGACAGTCTCCATTCAAACGATCACCGTTCATTCGTTTCTTAAGCTAGGATCCCGACTCGCATATGGTTTTGTAGCTATTTCAATGGTCTTTCAGGTTCTGGTACTCCCGTTTCCAGATCATAGCTGGTTAGCGAAATATTCGCCGAAAACTACGAAATTTCCGCAAAATGTCGCTCCGTTTTTTTTCGAAAAATGTTTATAACTTTTTGTGCCAAGCTAATGTTTTAACAAAAGTTAGGTATGGGTTGACCAAACAAAATGAGCGCACTAAAGTGTGCTGTTTGGGTGGAGGGGGGTATTTTGGCCTCTCAAAGGTGTCCGAAAAAAATTTTTTTCTGCAAAGCTTAGTGGTTAGCATACTGTTATATGCAGTTTTGTGTGCTGAGTTCGAAAATGCATTCAGTTTAGCTAGACTCGCTCTGGATCGGGAGAAATTTGCGTTCAAAGTGGTGACCGACAGTATTTCTTGACTGGCACTACTCACTGGCATAGCCATAAACCGCAGTATAAAGCAGTTTTTGTTATCTAGTTTTTGCTGCTGATTCCGAAAATAACCTTAGTTTTGCTCTACGTTGCCTAGTTTTGAAGATATGGGCATTTTTATGATTTAGGAAGAAAATGGCTTCACTTGTTATAACATGCTCGTTTGAAAGGTGACACAATCCAGTCGCATGTTGGGTACAGAGCCATCAAATTTATATCGCCTAATGCACTTTTTGCCGCTGATTGCGAAAATGACATCTGTTTTTCAATCTGACCGCTCCTGAGCGACTTACGTAGTTTTTGTGCCCTGGTACTCAGACAATAAGTTATCTGTCAAATCTGGGCACAACGTGGTATGTATCTGGTGCAGTTTTTTCCGCTGATTCCGAATATCATCATATTTTTGCGCTAGGGCCACTTAGTCGCAAGTTATGCACCTCTGAAGTTTCGTCAAGAAACATGCCGTAAACCCACGGGTCAGGAAAAATGGGAGCAGGTTTTTGTAAATCTAAGTGATGCTGATTGGGAACAAATCTGGATTTCCCCAAAGAAACTGACAGCGGAAACCAAGCTTCAAGCCTTTCAATTTAAAGTACTACACCAGATACTAGTTACAGGTAAACTTCTGCATCGATACAAAATCGAACCAAACGGTTCATGCTTTTATTGCAAGTCATATATGGATGATATTACCCACGCACTTTTAGAATGTCCTCTTATTTCTCGTTTGTGGGCCCAAATCGCACAAACTTTTCAGCACATAGAACATCAAGATGTAGACATCTCGCCATTGGCCATTCTACTAGGTTACTCAAGAAGCCAAATACAGAAAAATGGATGAGATTTGCGTTAATTGCCAAACACATTATGTATGCTTGTCGCAGTACAAAAAGTGTACTTTCAGTGCAGTCATTTATGACAAGACTTACTGCAAAATTTTCCGTTGCCAAGTGTGTTCATGACCAGAAGCAAGAGCACAACAAGTACAGACATCAACCATATGAATTTGTAAAATGGATAGCTATCTGAATTGATGTACCCCTCCCCATATTGTGATTTCAATGTGTTGTCTGTTTATTGATGTACATATCTGTGTGTCTCAAATTACTTCTGTATTAACCTTTCAATAATAATAAGAAACATGCCGTGACAAGCCGTAATGAAGAAATAAATGTTCACCATTCAAGCATTTCAAAAGGGAACCTTTTGTCAGTCAGTAGTGTAGCCGACCTATTTTGACCCGCTGAGTTCAAAAATGGCCTTTGTTTTTCTGTACTGCTGTTCGATTTTGAGATATTACTGATCAAACCAAATTTGCATTAATATTCATATATCTCCAAAAGGAGCAATTATAGATTAAAACAAAGGCCATTTTTGAACTCAGCGCGTCAAAATAGGTCGGGCACACTATTGGCTAACGAATGGTTCCCTTCAGAAATGCATGAATGGTGAACATTTATTTCTTGATTACGGCTTGTCACGGCATGTTTCTTGATGAAACTTCAGAGGTGCATAACTTGCGACTGAGTGGCCCTAGCGCAAAAATATGATGATATGCGGAATCAGCGGAAAAAACTGCACCAGATAGATACCACGTTATGCCCAGATTTGACAGATAACTTATTGTCTGAGTACCAGTGCACAAAAACTACGTGCGTCGCTCAGGAGCGGTCAGATTGAAAAACAGATGTCATTTTCGGAATCAGCGGCAAAAACTGCATTAGGTGATATAAATTTGATGGCTCTGTACCCAACATGCGACTGGATTGTGTCACCTTTCAAACGAGCATGTTATAACAAGTGAAGCCATTTTCTTCCTAAATCATAAAAATGCCCATATCTTCAAAACTAGGCAACGTAGAGCAAAACTAAGGTTATTTTCGGAATCAGCAGCAAAAACGAGATAACAAAAACTGCTTTATACTACGGTTTATGGATATGCCAGTGAGTAGTGCCAGTCAAGAAATACTGTCGGTCACAAATTTGAACGCAAATTTCTCCCGATCCAGAGCGAGTCTAGCTAAACTGAATGCATTTTCGAACTCAGCACACAAAACTGCATATAACAGTATGCTAACCACTAAGCTTTGCAGAAAAAAATTTTTTTCGGACACCTTTGAGAGGCCAAAATACCCCCCTCCCCCCCAAACAGCACACTTTAGTGCGCTCATTTTGTTTGGCCAACCCATACCTAACTTTTGTTAAATCATTAGCTTGGCAGGGCCTTTGCACAAAAAGTTATAAACATTTTTCGAAAAAAAACGGAGCGACATTTTGCGGAAATTTCGTAGTTTTCGGCGAATATTTCGCTAATCACCTATGATCTGGAAACGGGAGTACCAGAACCTGAAAGGCCATTGAAACAGCTACAAAACCATATGCGAGTCGGGATCCTAGCTTAAGAAACGAATGAACGGTGATCGTTTGAATGGAGACTGTCAGAGCTATTAAAATGAGCCCGAAAATTGCTGGCGACCCAACTTTGAGGGGGTGTAGCTCCGGTTCCAGGGGGTTGCTGGTGGCCGGGCATGCACCGTTGGTCTTCGACTGTGCTCTATTTTAACAGATATTAATATCAGCCAGATCCGTGAGATGACCCTGCTTGCCCCCTCAAAGCTGACTTTCTCGCAAAATGCATCTTAATTAGTTGCTGTGTAGGCGGCAGGGTCGTTTATGATTGCTCTGTCAGTTGGCTCCACAATAACAAAGGTACAAGTAATTATTATTGTTATTATCTCATTCAGCTGTATCATAGCAGCGAGTCCATCAACTAATTTTGAAGGAGCCAGTCCAGTCGAGCGATAGCATTGGTTCTTCCGTGTTGTTATGTCTGGCGCAGCAGTACCATTAACGACTTTGTGTACGTACAGTTTGCTTCTGTATAGCCTGTCACTGTGGTATCAGAACTGTTATAGGGATCTGCGAAAATGACGTAATCGGTTAGAGGGAGGGTGGGCTTGCCAAACGATGACAAGTGCGAGGGGGTTCTGCCTATGATGACGTCACTTTTGTCTCGTAGGCAATGTTGTGAAATTATCCTTCAAAAACGCATTTAGCTTAAAATTAACAGTTTTAGTAGTATGAGGAGGCCTGGTAGGGATTCTGATCTACAAGGGCGAGAAAATTTTGAAAAATTTAATTTCAAAAGGGCATTTCAAACGCATTCTGATCATCATTAGAGCCCTGCACAGGCCGCCCGGCAGAGAATTTTTGCTGAGTTGTTCCGGTTGGAGCCTGCCCGGGATGGATTAGCTCATTTTTAGAATCTAGATTGTACTTTAGCCAAAACAAGCCTTTTTAGATCTATTTTATGTTTAGATTTGTTGCGTCATTATAAACGTTTATTTTGTACGTGCTGTACTGTACGTAGTTCTCCCACAAGTGATTTTGCACGGTTTTTGGCGATTTTAGCTCTCCCGCAACGGGCCATGTCCTCCAGTGCAAAATGTCATCCGGGCGGACTCGAAATTTGATAGTGCAGGCCTGTCCGTGAAAATAGGCACCATGCGCAGGGCTTTAGACACTTTAGTAAAGAATTTTTTCTTTTCTCTTCTTTTTCTCTCAAAAAAGATCGACAAAACCCACCTTTTACCATAAAAAAGGTCAGCAAATCCCACATTTGTATCCTAAAAAAGGTCGCAAAACCCACTTTGGACTTGGTCCCAAAACCCTACTTGGGATTTGAAAAAGGTCGCCCACGGAAAAACCCAACGACCATACATGTAACAGGGGGTCTGGGGGTATGCCCCCACCCGACTTAGGCCAGATCCCCTGGATGCCTCCTGAGACGATTTTCCCGAACCCCCTCCGATTTTCCTGACAAGTAATTTTTTGAGCAAATTTTAGCGATTTTTTGCAATTTCAGACACAAAAATTGCCAACATCGCCTGTAAAACAGCGTTTTTAGCTGTATTTCAGCCAAAATTAGCGATTTTTGACGATTTGTAGCCGAAAAATTGCGATTTTTTCGATTCGTGAGCGTTTTTTAGTGCCCAACCCCCTCCCAAAATTTTGGCTCAGACCCCCGGATCGCGCAAGACCCCCCAACCCCCCCCCCCACCCCTTCGGCGGATGACCTGTTACATGTATGCCAGCGACATGTATGATTCGGTTCAATTAGTTAGAGATCATTTGCGCAAGCAACGACAGGAACCTGATGAGATAAATAAGTTTTCTGCATCTGTGGTCTGAGTTAATATAAGCAAAGCACTGGCAATATTGCAACTACATGAGGTTTCAGTCGGCTCAACGCTAGTCTCATATCAACTTTACGTTGTAGGCTTCGGCCTACTGTGTGTGAAGATAGGGATGACCCAACTAAATGCTTTTAGACAATGCAGGAAGGGAAAAGTGCGTCTAGAAGGTGTCTTTAAAACTTTCTTTCTACGAGCTAGTCTGAGCCGTCGCCTGTTTGGCCTCCAGGGCTGTTGGGTCGGTTTTTTTTCCTCGGTTTTTTTTCGTTTTCTTCCGGAAAAAAACTAAAATGCGGAAAAAACTCAAGTAAGTTTTTAAAGGAAATAGGCACAATAACTGGTTAAATTCGCTGTCAAAGCTTTGAATTTACGTTAATAGAAGCCTTACAAGCATTTCCATGGCATAACTTAGCTGTTTTTCGCAAAAAATATTGGTACCATTTTCAGGCAACTTTTATTATTGTATTTTTGGTGTTTTAAAATCAAATTACTACTCTAAAACATGAAATTAGTGCATTTTCTAATAAGACTCACGCTATTTCGTTGAATTCTGCAATAAAAAGCGATTGTTACCGCTAGGGATGCAGGGGCCGCCGTGACTCAGAGGCAGCGAGCTACGCACTGAGCCAACGACGCGGCACAACTGACTAGCCTCTTGGCTATATCATGCGGTTCGATAAAGTTTAAAAGTAAAGTTCCTCTGTGGTGTACACGTGCATTCTAAGTAAACTTTCTCAACTGAAGCATTTCATACAGAACTTTTAAAAGCGCATTTTAGCATAAGAAACCAGAATAATTAACAGACAAACTTCAAGTTAGACTCTATTTGTGTGAAACATGTGGTTTAGATTCCTGATAACGGTAGTATTGCAAACTTTTCTTTTACTGTTGGCTGCAAAATCTAGTGAAATTGCTATAAAACCTGTCTTCAGTACAGTAGAGTACACGGGGCCGTGACCCGGGGTTATGTTGTTTAATATCAAAAGTTCCGTTTGCGTTTGCGAATGTGCATTCGATAAAATATTGCGTATGCGTATACGCATTCAAAAGTAAATGCGTATTTTTGCGTATGTGTATTGCGTACTGTTATTTTGCTATAGTATAGTAAAACAGAAATTAGTTATACTAGTGGTTTTTACGAGTAATAAAATAATAGTAAAAAGTAAAATTAAGAGCCAATAGTAAAGTAAAATAAAAATAAATGATCAAATTTGGCAACTATTTAGCACCAACATTAAATATTCATAAAATCTTGGCATCATTGATGAAAAATTGCCCCTAATGACTACTAAACTAAAGTCTGTTCAAAAATCCTTAGGGCTGGGTACATCCGGCAGTGTCCCGAATTTATGCGTGGTGTGAACCCTATGCATGTATGTATGGATCTGTTCTGTTCCTCTCATCAACGAGATTACTGTACTGTTCTCGAAATTTGCATATTGAACTTTAGTTAGAATAAAGAGGCCTGACAAAAAATCGACTTTTTGGCAAAGCGCCAAATTTTTATTGCCGATATGAGATTCGGATTCCCCCAACCTTCATACACTCTGAGCAGCGCATGTGTAG